>JAPTHN010000127.1:856834-874621 GCA_026936325.1 Platynereis dumerilii
GACAGACTCAATGTCAGAGGAAAACGCATTGAATATTGTCATCAAGAGTATTCCAAGTAACATAATTGATGGAGGTGACAGATCTTGTTCCTCTATGAAGGAACACATTGTAAAAAATTGTCTGAAAATGATTGAAACTCATCCTACCCTCTGTGATCACTTGGATGGAGAGGGAAAAACGCCACTTCATAGATTAATGGATGGAATTATGCTTGACAGTCGATGGCAACAGATCTCAGAATTAGTTGCGGGAACTGACATACTTTGGGATCTCATGTCTGGAATGATAACAAACAAGAACGTTAACATCAAAGACAGAGACAAAGTGACACCTTTTACATGGATTCTCTGGTGGCAGAAACATATGACAGATCTTCAGACAATAGATGCACTGGAGAAGCAGAAATTGGAAAGGAAGATTGAGGAAATAAAGAAGCATTTCCAGGGAAAGGGAGCCAGTGAGGAAGACGCTCTTCAAGCAATGAAAAACTTGAAAACTAAAAGGTAGGAATGCAGAATACTTGTTATTCTATTCCAGGCAGTGGTTCTTTACTCAATACAATACGAATTTATAACTAGTACCGACAATTGATCATTATAAAAATATTTTTTTTATGGCAGTGCTGTTTCTCAAGTCTGACATGTACTGATATATGTATATTTATTTGACGAAGTAAGATGTGATAAATAACAGTTACTCTGGGACCAAGTAATTCTTTTATTTTAGTTAATGCATGTAACATTGCCTAGCCCTACTTGTCTATCAATCACTTTAATACATAAACATTACTTGATATGCACTTGATACAAAATTATATTCTGCACCAAAATTTGTCAGCCAATCAAGTGACACCAGATCAATCACGTGCCACGCCAATAAATAACGATATTGGCGCGGGGAAAGTGTTATTGGCGCCTTAAAGCTATATTGGCGTCCTCAGTGCACATGCACTTGAGTTAATGCAGAACTGTACCTTAGATTGATGTAGTCTTTGATTATGTTGACTTGTTTCCAATCAAATTCTCACTTGCCATTGAAGGAAACGGAGTACCTCTCTAATATAATATGAAGGTGCTAATTTCTATAGAGGATAATTAACTAATTCCAATTGAAACTTCTCTCATTTTCTGAGTGAAAATATAAGTTTGAACAAACAGCAATTAAAACGGGATGACCTGAGTGCAATGCACTGAATACCATAGATGATCTTACTGCTCTACAGATTTGAAAATTTACAGATGGTATTAAACATTTTTGAAAAATGATGAAAATAAGATAAGCATTTAAATGATGTCAAAGTAGTAAAATACACTCATTTCTAAAAACTTTTTTTTTACACAAATGAATAAACGCGCTAATAGAGTTAAAATAGATAGTTATAGATAGAGTTAGATAACTAGATAACTAGATAGATAGATAGATAATAATAATAATAATAATAAAAATCTTTATTTAAAGTCACAGTTAAAAACAAACAACATTAGCACAAGTGCTATTATGTGACAGAATAAAACAATCAAAACTAATAACAACAAATAAAACAATACTATTCATCACAGTAACATTCAACTAACAATATCACAGGTTACATATAGAACATGAGCAAGCAGGCCCTTCCCATGTCCTCAATAAATCTTTGAATGTATGTAAATCTGTACATTTTTTAATATTATTAGGCATTAAATTCCATAAATGCGAGCCATAGTAAGAAAACGATCTTTTTCCATATTGAATTGTATTGATAGATAGATAGATAGATAGATAGATAGATAGATAGATAGATAGATAGATAGATGGATAGATAGATAGATGGATAGACACATTACAAGATTGAAATACAATTGTCTACAAAATAATCTGCTTGTCTGAAAAAATTCAAATCCAAAATGATTATTTTTTATTCCTTTTGGCACGTATAGTGCATGGCAAATGGTAGTTGGTGAACCAAATATATCAGATGAAAAAACAAAGGTATATAAGAATCATGCCATATAAAAAAAAAACATATAAATTTCAATCAAAATTTGCTTAACAGGTTTAAAATGATTAGTGATGGTTTCAGAATCTCAAATTACAAACATGTATTAGACTTTAAATTTTGGTGTAGAATATAACAAATAGTGGATGTTGAGTCGAACAATATTGAGTTTCATTGGCCTAAGCAGGAAATATTGGTCTCTTCGCCTGCGGCCTCGACCAATATTACTGCTTCGGCCAATAAAACTCAATATTGGTCTCCTCACCATCCACTATCTATATAATATTTGTTGAATAGATTTCCATAAAACATATTAAGGTTCGTACTCTCTTCTGCAAATGGTTCCTTATAATTGATCATAAATACAGATGTGAAGGTTTTCCAGATTTGAACTTTCTGCTTTCTGAAATACCTCAAAGTCAGAAATTTACAGACATGTACCTTTCTAGTATTAAGTAAATTATAATGGTGAATTAAATTGTAAGACAAACTCCCCAATGGACAAAATTACATTGTAGCAACGTTGTGACAAGATCGTAGTGTTTGTGTCAATTATGCAGAATCGTAAGACATACATGACATTTTCACAATGTTGTGAAGAAACAATAAGATAATGACATCAACTTTCAACATTATGGCAATGTTGTCAAAATAATATGGAAAATCTCAATGTTGTGTTCATGTTGTGGCAATGTTATTTCTGCCATACATTTCTTCTTGACAACAGATGAGTCCTCCGCCAACTAGCAACCCACAAGCACTTGAATCTATTCTTAGATCATGACGTTATAAGTATTTAAACAAGATTATGAAACTCTTTTGAGAACTTCAAAGGGATTCCCTAACTTTGAAGTGCTCTTACAACTAAACTAAATCACTGCCATCCCTGTGATTTATCTCAACAGATCAGAAATATTGTTACTAACTCATCTTACAAAAAACTGTGTGTTGATTGAGCACAGTAAACATACATTGTAAGATTAAAGTGAACCATGTAGTCCTAATTTCGTGGTAGGGCTGCCTCCTGTGCCCAGTTGACATTATGTTTGAAAGTGTTTGTAGGGGAAACTTCCTTTTTTTTTCTTCACAAAAATAAAATCTAAAGTTACACAAAATATAATGTTAAATCTGACATTCTTTCTTTGGTGTGGCTTATAGTTATACAAACTGAAGACATAGGGGAGAGCGGGGCACAGTGAGACGGCAGGCACAGTGAGACAGTGCTCCTAGCGTCAAAGTGGTACAGCTTACAGAACTACCATCTCTTATGTTGAACAAAAATTACATAAGTGAAAGGTAAACCTAAATCCAGAAAAGTTTCGAAGCATAGGGCGAGTGAAATTTCAATTTTTTGGTTTTTATGTATGTATGTATGTAATTGTTTATTTATTGTCGTCATATATAAAAGTACAAACTTCTGTACGACAGAATACTACACTACTAAAATATGATAGTCATAAATCATCATAGTCCAAATTCAGTTCATCTGAATGAGTCCAAATCCACACACATATATATAGAGTCCAAATTCGCATATGCATATAAAAGTCCAAATTCAAACTATATTACATATAGATAAATCCTTGGCAATGTTCATTATTTTTAAAATAATCCATTCCGTCAAGGCTCTCTCATGGCATTAGTCCTGGAATGAAAGAGAAACAATTGTTGTAGACTCACAACATAGATAAGCATGATAAGTCATTACCTAACAACCACTGTGTAATGGCAGACTTGAAGGTGTTGAGCGAGTCTTTGTTCTTAATTTCTAGAGGAATATTATTCCATAGCTTTGCCCCAAAGTATCTAAAGCTATTCTTCCCATAACTGATTGTTTGAAATGTTGGAAGCGAAAACTTATTGTTATCTCGCATTTCATATTGTGATTCATGCACTGTGAACATTTCATTAACATACTGAGGACTACTGCCCTTTCTAATTTTATACATTGATACTGCAGCTGATCTCACACAATGTTTGAATATATTAAGCTGTTTCTCTTCTTTACATAAGTTTTCATTGCTTAAGTGACCTTTGTTAGTAACGAACCTTAGCGCTCTTTTGTTTGTTCTTCCTAACTTTTCGATATCATTTTTGTGGTCAGCATCCACACAACAGAGCAGTAATTGAAATTACATCTTATATAACTGTTGTAGATGGCTGATTTAGCTCTCTTATCTAAAAAGTTCTTAATTCTCTTCAAGGCGTTTATTTGCTTAGCAATTTTATTGCATGTATCATCAATGTGTTGTTTATACTTAAGTTCTTTATCTATTTCTACTCCCAGTACATTTATTGAGGATGACGTTTCCAATGTAATATCATTAATTTGAATTGTCCGTATGCCCTGACTATTGTTTCTACTCAAAAACATTAATTGAAACTTGCTGGCATTTGCCTTCATGTTGTTTATTTCAAACCATCTCATGGCTTTAATACAGTCCTGTGTTAATTTTCTACACAGTACAGCTTGGTCATAGTCTTCACAACTTAGAGTATTGTCATCTGCATAGTTGTATATTTTACTTTCAAAGTCAGAGAACAAGAAATCATTAATAAAGATGTTGAACAACAGGGGGCCTAGAATTGAACCTTGTGGGACCCCTTTGATGTTCTGAACCCATTCAGAGTATGTCTCTCCTATTTTAACCCTTTGTTCTCTTTTCATTGCATAAGATTTCATCATTTCACATGCATCAGCACTGAATCCATAAGCTGAGAGCTTTGCTAGAAGAAGTCCATGTGGCATGCAATCAAATGCCTTGGACAAGTCAATGGCTATGACTCCTATGTTTAATCCCTTGTCTAAGGTTTCCCTCCAATCTTCTGTCATTCTAATCAGAACATCTTGACAGCTGTGTCCTTTCCTAAACCCTGACAGGTGCTTATGGAATGAGGGAGCAATGTACTCATAAATCTGATCATATAGCACTCTCTCAAAAATTTTTGACATAACTGGCAATAAGTTCACAGATCTATAATTGTCTTTATTTAACTTATCTTTCTTTTTGTAAAGTGGTGAAATATTGGCCCTTTTCATTTGGTCAGGAAATCTGTTTTCGAGTATGCACCTGTTAATTAGCAATGTCAAGGGTTTGATAATTTCCCTACTTGTCATTTTGATAAGTTTTGCAGGCAGTTCATCATAACCTGCTGCCTTTTTGCTTGAGAGTGTATTAACTATTTTTGCCACTTCCTTTTCACTCACAAACCTAAATAGAAAACTACTCCTATTATTATCTCCCACGATTCTACCTTTTATCAATTCCACACTACTGTGACTGTCATAGTGGCTTATGATTTCCTGTGTAGTCCTATTGTTGTCTTCGGGAGTACCTATTTCTGATCCAATACATTGGAAAAAGTTATTGAAAATATTGCATACTTTTTGTTCGTCCGTCACTATCTCACCATTTTCACGCAATGGTATAGTATCTGACTTGGTCCTTGACTTAGAAAAAATTGGTTTTACAGCGTTCCAGAAATCCTTATTTTTTGTCCCTTCCTTACACTTTTCCTCAAAATATTTGGAAGTCTCTTTCCTTTTTATTGCTGTCACTTTATTTCTCTGTACTTTGTATATTGTCAAGTGATCATTAGATCTGAATTTAAAGTATTTGTTTCTAAACCTATTTCTGTGGTATATAGCCTTCCTCAGTTCTTTTGACATGCAATGGAAATCGTTTTTTCTTATTATCTTCACCTTCTTAGGGGCATGCTTATCTAACAGCTTACATAACTCTTTCTGCATTCCATCATATGCTTCATTTATTCCTGCAGCCCTCATAATTAGTTCAGATAGATTGATTTCTGAGAGCTCTGCTGTCACTTTGTCATAGTCTATTTTGGCTAATTTTCTGACCATGATTCTCTTTGTTTTCGGGGCTGGCTTATGTATTCTGAATACACCTCCTATGAGATTGTGAAAGTCACTTATCCCCGTTGTAACAGAGAAACTCCGTATAAATTTCCTGCGTTTTGTCACCAACATTACATCAATCAATGTTGGGTCTCTAGCCTTGAAACATGTAACATCCTTTATGATATTTGTAAGATTGAAAGTTGGAATGATAGTTGATAACATGTTGTCCTGCAACATATTGAAGTTAAGATCACCTATGACAATGACATTTTCATATGAATCTGAGATCTTTTCAAATGTGTCTTCAAAATAGTTCTTAAAACTAACAGGATCCATTCTTGGATTCTTGTACATACATAATAGCATGATTTTTTCGTCTGATATATTGAGTTCTATTGACATGCATTCTATTTCATCATTGCAAACCTTGATGTCTCCTATTGAATGGGGAATATCTTTGGCTATGTATGTCAGGAGCCCCCCACTGTTAGACCTTTTGTCTTGTCTTACACAATCATATCCATCAATATCAAGTAACTCTTGCTTAAATGATTCATCTAATTTTGACTCACTCAACACCAACACATCAAGTCCACACACTCTTTGTAGTTCTTTGATCTCTGAGATCTTAGAACCCACACTATTCACATTTAGATGTCCAATAATTAAATTACTTGCATTGTTTATCCTTACATTCTGCATCTCTTCAAATAAGTTAACAGATATGTCACAAGTCTCATTTTCACCATTACATGTAAACTCAGTGATATTTTCATTGAACAAGGAACTCAAATTTAAATGATCAAGAGGATCCACTCCTGTTCTTGAATTAATATTGCTTTCACAGTAATTACATTCAGCAGCATCATTTGCTTCTATCCTAAATGAGTAATTGGGAGGTTCACTTATCTTTTCATTTTGTTGTGTTGAAGCGGCCATTAGATCCTTGCCAAGATCCTAGTACGCCTCCCAATGGGGGTTCCTGGATCGTGGGGTGAAGTCTTCGCAGTGTTTTCGCTTGTGTCCTTCTAGCCCGCAAGTCCAACAAGACACAGTCCAACGTTGCCCACACTGCATTTCGCCATGACCAGTCTCTCCACACTGGTAGCACCTTGGCTGCTGCTGTCTGGTCGCCCAGTTCCTTTGCACATGCCGTCTCGTTTCCCAATTGCGTCGCTGTGTTCGTCTTGGCGGTTTCCCAGGGAAGTTTGGATCCTTACGTAGGCAGTCTCTGAACTTCATCCAAATCTTGCCAAGTCTGTTTTCACCTTTGCCTTCTTTTCCACGGCCCCAGAACTCATGGGATGTATCCTCTGTCATCTGTTTTGATCCAGTCTCCAGAAGAGCTGTTCTGACAGGTTCACTGATCCGTAACTTTTCTTTGATCAGCTCCTCCATGACTCTCACTTTCTTGGTCCTCCACCGCTCATCCGTGGTGATCTTTTCCGCAATCTTCAGAGCATGTAGTCCTGTCTTGGCATGCAGAATTTTCCTGGCCCTGAAGTTGTCCTCCATTGTTTCAGCCTTGCAATACTGGTATGCTGCTTCCGTCGAATTGAATTCTTGGCCATTGGAGGTGATCTTTACTTCATAGAAGTTTGAGAAGGGGCTTTTGTGACCTCTGAATAGTACCACATTTTCATCATTGGACTTAGGGTATCTAGTTGGGGTGAAAGCTGATCCATTTTGTAGCACTCCACAATTTTTGGTCAGGCTGTCTATCCCTCTCTTAGTCAAATGCAAGCCATCATTTGTCAAGTTGGCCTCATTTATCTCTCCATTCAAAAGATGGAAGGACAGGTCATTGTCTATAAATGTAAATCCATCTTTGTCACAGAGTTCTTTCAATTTAGTGTTCACATCTTTAGTCTTTATCTTCAAGTCTTTGTCTGTCCTAGGCAAAATACTTGAGATCAATATTTTACTAGCCCTCATTGATGCTGACACACACAAAGACTGGTAGTCCAATAGGATTTCTGACTCACTTTTGTCCTCAAGGTCTATGGATCCAGCCACAATGACAACTTCATTGAAAGTCTTGTTTTCAGGTAGGGCCTCAATCTCTTTCTGTAGATCGCTGATCTTGGCTCCTCCTTTTGCAATGATGTCCCAATTCTTGACCTTCTTAGGATCGACATTCCTCAGCAAGCTGGTCCCAAGCAGCAGACTAGGCACGGGAGGGGCTGAGGGGATCAGTTGAGGGGGGTCAGGGGGTGGGGCCTGCTTGAGTTCATTCAGCCGTGTCTGCTGATTTGTCAGTTGTTGGTTGAGCTCAGTCAACTGTGACCTTGCACCAGCCAATTCCTCCTGTGCTTTTATCCTCAACTGAGATTCAGTTTGGAGTTGACTTGTTATCTCCTTAAGCATATCCATCATTTGAAGTTGAGAGTCCTTTAGTTCTTTGATCTGAGAACCTAAACCCCTCACAATGGGGACCAGTTCTCTGCATTCTAAACAAGTCCATATCATATCCACATCTTTCTTGTCAACAGATACACAATCTGTGTGATGCAATATGCAACATATGCTGCATCTAATAACTTGACTTCTTGTCTTTTTATCCTTCAGAAGGAGGCATTCTGGCCCCCTGCAGAGTCGCTGTGCTGTGCTTGACAGATCCATTGTCTCAACAGGCACCCCTATCTATTGCATAATCCTTTAGATGTGCCACATGTCCAAGTTGACTGTGCACAAATAGAGTCTATAATTCTTCAATTTTGCATTTAAAAATGCTCACAAAGTCACTTTTTCGTAATTCCATGCTTGTATAAATTAGTCCATTTTGTAGCTCATCCATAACTCCATCTGTGAGCCTTTTTGTGCTCAAATAGGAGCTAATATCTATCCAGGGTGCATGAAAAATGTGGAGCTGTGTGAGACACGTCTGCACTGTCCAGTGGTCAGATCAATATATATATAGCCTCGATAAGTAAATAATTTTGCCTAATCACGTTTTGTTCTGATGCCCAAGCATTAGGAGATTAACGTAAATCAATCACCAGGGATTGAAGCTATGGCTTTTTGACTTATTTTAATATGCTGGCAATCCCCAATTTTGGCATCTGGCTCCGCAGAATTTTCAAATTTAATAAAGAATGCTGTGCGGGGCACAGTGAGACGGGGCACAGTGAGACACCACAGAATAGAGTAGAAACACCTTGAATTCAGGGTATTACTCATAATTCAGAATCTTCAAAGAGATGCCTGTCATTTACCTCTTGTTTTAGAGAGTTATATCAAAAGGGAAGCATCAGGGAAGAATTTTTGATTGGTAAGGCATAAGAAGGTAACAGTTGCGGCTGGTTAAATATGCTATGCACATGTCCACCGACATGAATTTGTCATGCTTGCACAAAAAAGGAAGTAGAATCTCACCTCACCAACTTTTCATGATGAAATATATCAGTTTTCATAATATCCATTGACAAAGTTATTCTGCATGCCTAAAGGGTTTGCAATTGTGGTAACAGACTTCCCTGTCTCACTGTGCCCAGCCCCCTGTCTCACTGTAACCCGCCTATGGGGCACAGTGAGACACTTATCTGGCATGGACTTAACATGATGTATCTCCAAACCTGTAATAGTTGGGAACCCAAAACTACCGGACAATATACCCAACTTCATCATCTATGATGTGGGTCTAAATTGGTTTTACTGTTGACAGCCAACATTTTGCTACACTTGAAAATAAAAAAAGTGTCTCACTGTGCCCCCCTCTCCCCTACATATCTTTCCCTATAGCTAGATGTTGAACCTGGGGGGGGGGGGAGGGGGTCTTTTTGAAATTATTAGTTTGAAAAAAAAGATCAGTAGAGTATTAACCTGAGAAATCAACCTTAAACAACACTAACAGAAAAACGTTTCTTATTGAAAAGAAAATAATAAATTCAACCCTAGTTATCAAACTATAATGAGGCTTTCACTCCAAAATGTCATTTTAATATAAACTTTTTAAAAAATAACTACCTTTTGGCAAAGTACTTCTTTGTCACATGAAAAAAAAAGCTCAACACTCTTCAAATAATCACTGTACACCGATGCTCATATATATGGAATACTTCAAAATGCTCCATTTAAATTGATGATTTTAGCAACTTCTTCTGGAGCACATGATGATCTGATTCAATGGTTATTACTTCCAATGACCGCTAAAGGGATGGACAATGCTCTCGTGATCTTCACAGTAGCCTATCATTTTCTGTCATCATCATTAAATTTAACTACTCAAGGTCTTTTCGGAATATTATATTGGCGAAGGCAATGTAATCATAATTGGTGAATTCATTCTCATATCCTTATCAGTGCTGGTGCAATACTCAAATATTATGGTCATACATTGTGACGCCAAACTGGGACAAGGAGACGGCCCTAACTCTTATTGTGTGATGCAAACCAATCCGTAGTGCCCGACTTTGACCAATTTCAAAATATTTAGAGGTTGCACCAGATGCAAAAAAGTATACAGAACAAGGTACACATTTATCTCAATCATGACAACTTTAAATATTTAAATATATATAAAATTAGTGTTTGAGAAAGGGAAATCCTTGGCATGGTCAGGTTGAATTTTGTAACAGCTTTCATACTCTTATGTAAACATTAATCATAACGTCACAATCTGATAGATCCAAGTGCTTGTGCTAGCAACATTGCATTTTCATTGCGTTTCATTGTGTGTCCATTGGATATCAGCTAGATTTTCGAATCACAATTACTGGAAGTATCCATTTTTGTCATTATGCTTACAATAAGGACGAGTGAGACTGGCACCAGGAGGCCATTTTCAAATTTGCTCAGCATATGAATACATATTTCTTAGTAAGGTTTTTGTGGTCGACATTGTTTTCATGAGAACAATCCATATGGCATCCTCAACAAACCTCGTCAAAGTCTAGTGAAATTTGTTGCAAATTTACCCCAAAATGTTAGTTTTCGACGCAAAAAGGCCCCGTATTACAAAAATTTGTCAGGTGACCCTACTCCTTAATAATATAGGTTGATCAAGCTTTACAAAACATCATTATTCAAAAGTTGATGGAGCAGATTTTGTATACTGTCAGATTTTGTTGGGCATTTTTAGAATTTTCTTATTATTTCTTTGGTAAGTTATGAATCAAAAGTTTGACCGGCTTAGGCAAAAACAAATAACATTGCTACCCACCTGTCTTACGTCAGATTAAGATAGCTGTTTTTCCAATATGAGGTTACGAAAGTACAAAGTCAGTTGAAGCCTTTTTTAAATTCACTGGTACCCTTCGTCCCCAGTGCATTAGGGCCCCGGTAAGGCAACTGAAACTTCAAAGAATGTGTAAAAAGATAAGACCAATTTTCTCTTTTAGTGGGTGGAAATTAGCATCAGTCACAACAGATTTCCTTCTTTTTTTCAGCCAATACAAGAGAATAGAAGAAAAGATTGAGTGTTTAACTACATCTAACATAGAACAGGAGACCAAGGAGATTTTGGAAATATTGAAAGAAGGAGAAATCATTTACCCAACTGAAGGACCTTCCATTATGGAGAAGCTGGTTTGTAAAACAGATGACCTGTACCTGCAGCCGTCTTTTGCAAAGTTGGTCAAGGTACGTTTTTGAGTGAAGAGGTACAAGTGTGTGTGTCTTGTCAGTGCAAGCTATTACACAGTTTAGTGACAAAATCATGCAGGCTAACTATTGGAAAAACAAATATCTCCTTGAAACACGACAGATAATTTAAAGATGGCAAACTAACTTTGGTCTGGCTTCACTTATAAATGTCTGTCTATGTGTGTCACATCGGCGCAAGCTATTAAATAGTCTGGGGGCCAAAGACCAAAACTGATGGTTTCGTGTGCACCAAGAGAGGAATGGACAATCTATACATCGTTGGAATCGCCAGGTTCCGTAGATTATTGAATGGGGGGATGCAGTAAAATCGCTTGGTGCAGTTTTTTGTAAATCAGTTACCATGGCAACCAAGTCATAATTGCAAAATACATGACTTTGCAAACTTTATCAAGATTTTCAATGACTTTGGTTTTATTCAGGTGAAATTTAACTTCACTTTTGTATTTCCACTAAATGTGGCTTTATTTGAGTGTTTTGAATTTTTTGGTCACATGACCTTCAGAGGGGGTTTCAAGGGCTAAAGATACAAAATTCAATTTTTTATTCAAATTTTCACACGAAACTTGTTATAACTCCGGATATATTAATGGTAGAAACCTGTTTATGGTGTTGTTGGAAAGCAATTTTTATCTGCTTGAAATTCATATTTGTTTTGTTTTGGTATCCATGGCAACCAGATGTCAGAACAATGATATTTGGTTAAAGTACCATTTCTTTGGATTGACGAAAGACTCAATTTTCAGCAACATAGACCTAGCAAACATGCTTGATAGGCTTACAACAAACATGATATGAGGTTTAATGTATTAATTTGGTCATGTGACTAATGATCACATCCCTATATAAGGTGATAACCACAAAAAAGTGGCATTTTAAGGCATTTTGCATGCTAACGCTGACCCTTTTTGCAGTGCTATTTGTGGTATAATTCAGGATATATTGACACTACAGACATGTTTATGACATTGTTGGAGAGCAAATTTAATCAACTGAAATTTTGTGTCCATTTGTATTGGTAACCATGGTGACCAGTCACCCCAGCAATGACATTTGAATATTGTGGCATTTAGCTGAATTTAAGGAACATTACATATTCACTGGCATTAACATGGCAAACACATTCTTGGACTTACTCAACCTTAGTAGGGGGTTAAATGTACAATGATAGTCATGTGACTTGTGGTCACATGACATATTATAAGGTGATAGTCAATTATTAATCATGGAAAAAGCTGAAATTTAATGCATTTCATATATTTCTTGCAACCTTTTTCACAGTGCTATTTGTGTCATAAGTTAGGTTGTTTTGATGCTACAAATATGTTTGTGGTGTCATTAGAGAGAGAATTTAATCAATTAGAATAGTGTGCTTGCTTTGGTATCCATGGTACCTAGTCACTATAGAAACAATATTTGAATATTGTAACACTTAATTTGATCTAGGAATGTTCTTTTTACAGTAACAAATACCAACAAACATTTACTTAGATTTATCCTGAATGTACTGAATTTCCAAAAAAAAACAATTCTGCAAGTAAGAAAGTTCATTTTTGTTTAAAGCTGGCCAGTAACCAGGGGGTGTGGAGGGTGTGTACACAAACCTCCTCCCCCAAGACACAGCCCGACCTCCCCCTTTAACCCATAATGATATTACATGGGATAGAATAAGTCCCGCTACTGTCATTCTGCTGTGAGGTGAGGATGGTTGCAGAGATCAGACTTGCTTCTGATACCCAACTGAGCAACTCCACACACTCAATCATCCTGTGAGCCACAGGCATAGCAAGAAACCAGTTAAGGGGGGTTTTTGTTCCAGATGATATTGGTGAGGCTCAAAGGGCCGAAGCCTAATCAGCGAGTGTATGGGGGCTGCTTTAGGTCCCCAGAAGCAACGGATTTTGTATTGGATATTGATTCTGAGCAGTTTTAAGGTTATATTACTTTCATGGAAGGTCTGGTATATCATGCTTAAATGCTTGTTTTTTTTTTTTTTTTCTGTGAATTATCATTATACAAACTGCGCCATGGTCAGGATATGACAAATGTGTCCAATGATTCTTTTAATTCTTTTTATCCTTTGGTTTGGAGTACGTGTCAAGTCACTCAGGATTGGAAACTCTAATCGTTCCGATTTTGCATAATTTGTAGACAGTACTGGTGATTCCTGACTTTCCTGTACTGATTACATCATTCCCTAAATGCTAAATACATGACATTGTGGAATATGCAAGGAAACCATTTCTTTGGAATCTAAATCCATTGATTTACATACTTCATCATAGACTTCTGGGTTCAAAATGACCAAAATTCTCCAGTTGTCAGACATGCTACCTAATTATGGTTTGTCTTTTGGTGAAGTATAAGAATAGAAAAATAGCCTTCAGAAGAAGAATTTACAGGCTCCGAAAGATCTAATTTTCCATTATATTTATATGGAATCAGACCGATAGAAATCTACAGTGCTTATAAGTCTTAATTGACAAATTAAGAGTTGTTACAAGGTTCACCTGGTAACATACACAATTACACAAAAAATAGCAGCAGAGGAAATTATGTTATGAACAGGTGTGATCTAGAGGAATGAATCAGAGAAATTTTTGTATAATCCACAGTCATTGTTCTCTAAATATCAGTCTGATGTCAAGGAAAACCCTGGAACAAACATTTGTGATGAAAAGTATATTTTTTATTGTCAAATTTGCATGTGAGGACTTATCTTTAAAAGTCTGGTAAAGGTGACTTTAGTTTTGGGCCAAAGGGGGGTGTTCTGACCCCCATATCTCCCCCCCTTGGCTTCGCCCTGCAGTGTCAGCTAGGGCCAGGACTTAGCTGAAATTGCAATTGTCTTCATGAGACGGTAATTTCTTGGACAGAAATTCCTAGCTTCCGTTTTAGTGAAACAAGGGGCCGAGTTCACCAATATAGTTCTAACAGACCTGGTCTTAACTCTTTTAAACCTGGTTTAACTAAGTCCCTTTTTCCAACTGTGTTTGAGACTTTTCAAGGATCAATGATTCTTAAACATTGTTCATATAACGAACAGAAGGGTGATGTAATTCATGTAAAACTGTTTTCGTGTCAAGTGATATAGTCTGGGATTCGGTGGGGAGGGGGGAGACTGGTCATGAAGGAATTTCTTGATACCATTTGTTTGTTGAGTTTTTCATTTTGTCTCTTTGTTCTCCTCCATTGTATTACAACTCAACTGAGAGGGAGGACAGATCCCCTCCACCCCCCCCCCCAAAAAGGGACATGGCTCGTAAATTAGGGAATTCGGGCATGACATTGCCTGGAAATTTCTGAAGCCTCCAAATAGAGACGAATGAAGGGCATGGACACAGCACAATGTAACACCAAACCTGTAATAGACCTGTTTAGGAACCTAAAACTACTGGACAATATTGTAATTGTAAATGTAAATACTCTCAGTTATGCACTGCAATGTGTTCCTAAACATTAACATTTCTGGGGGCTGCCATTAAAATAATTTGCAGAAGTCCGAAAAATAAGACAAAATACATGCACAGGACTTAGCTTGAATTGCCTGAACTATTTCCAAAAATGGAGAAATTCACATGCACCATATGCTCAGGAAATTCCGAAAAATCTGGGATATGTTGAATAAAAGGGATATTTAGCTTTTTATGGAGATAGATTGATAGGCTGGTTGATAGGCTGGCATTCTGAGAAAAGCAAGTTACTTTCCCTGAGTGCAGGCTGGTTGATGGTGTGTGGAATTAATTTTTTCCCCAAAAATTTGATGGACATTATTTAATCTTAAGAAGTACCAGCCCTCCCTGAGTCCTGTGTCTTGCAATATTCCTTGGCTTGTTTAGGCAATTGAGATATTGTGTATGAGCAGTTGTACTGTTCAGATACTATGTCCAAACTTTATTCTTTGATGCTGCTCTGCTTGACTGATTGGCTTAGCCAAACCAGGTCTTAGCTTAGACCTGGCTCTTCTCTTGAGTAGGGCTCTCACGATTAACCGATTAATCGCCGCCGATTAGATTTTAATTAAAAATCGATTTCAGTTTACAAAATCGATTAATCTGTTATGTGTATATTTGTACCTGGAAGGCACTGTATGCCAGTGAAATGGAGTGTATTGCTTTCAATTTGAAGGTGAAAAAATTAATTGCAACTTGATTAGTCAAGCTGATTGGCTAATTGGATTGCTTGTACCTAATTGAAGCTGATTGGAGAGAAGAAAGTGTGAAATCGTAATTGCAATTAGCATTTTCAATGGAATATCAAAGTCTCTTGGCTGAGTTGGCTCTGCTTCAAGACAATGATATAGAAAACTTCATTTGCTGTTTGGAATGGCGGGAAAACGGCGATTAATCGATTACGATTCGATTTTAGGTCATAGATTAATCGATTTTGAAATTGTGTAATCGTGATAGCCCTACTCTTGAGCCCATGTTTGTGAAATCAGGACTAGGACTTTTCTTTCTTTTGAAGCATTTCATTGTGACTTTGCTATTTAAGATGTTGACAGTTGCCATGTTGAAGTACTATCGGACTACAAAAGATTTGCAGTACTATTTCACACTCTCTAGAATGCTCAGAATGCATTTCAGAGCATCTCAAATCCTGTTGGCTTCTGGAGGCTACTGTCACACAGTGCTTCAGCTGCCACAAAGGCTGGCCTTGCAGAGCTCAATTCATCCTCAAATTTGTTTCAAATTTGCCGTGTTGAAATATTTGAAAAAAAATTGATTTAACTCAGTCGATACCTAGACTATATAAGACAATTTCTCCTTATGCATATATGCTTTAGTAAGTCCAAATAAATGTTTGCTTGGTCTTTGTCATTGTAAAAAGTGCCTTCTTAGATCAAATCAAATGTTACAATATTCAAATATTGTTTCTATAGCGACTGGGTACCATGGATACCAAAGCAAACACAGTATTCTAACTGATTAAATTCTCTTTCTAAGGCCACCTCAAACATATTTGTAGCATCAAAACAACCTAACTTATGACACAAATAGTACTGTGAAATAGGTCGCAAGCAATATATGAAATGCATTAAATTTCAGCTTTTTCCTTGATTATCACCTTATCATATGTCATGTGACCACAAGTCACATGACTATCATTGTACATTTAACCACCTACTAAGGTTGAGTAAGTCCAAGAATGTGTTTGCCATGTTAATGCCAGTGAAGATGTAATGTTCCTTAAATTCAGCTAAACGCCACAATATTCAAATGTCGTTGCTGGGGTGACTGGTCACCATGGATACCAATACAGATGAACACAAAATGTTAGCTAATTAAATTTGCTCTCCAACAATACCATGGATATGTCTGTAGTGTCATTATATGCTGAATTATAACACAAATAGTACTGCGAAAAGGTTCACCGGTATCATACAAAATGCCTTAAGTTCCCACTTTTTTGTGGTTATCACCTAATATAGGCATGTGATCATTAGTCACATGACCAACTTAATACATTTCACCTCATATCATGTTTCTAGTAAGCCTATAAAGCATGTTTGCTAAGTCTATGCTGCTGAAAATTGAGTCTTTCGTCAATCCAAAGAAATGGTACTTTAACCAAATATCATTGTTCTGACGTCTGGTTGCCATGGATACCAAAACAAAACAAATACAAATTTCAAGCAGATAAAAATTGCTTTCCAACAACATCATAAACAAGTCTCTACCATTAATATATCCTGAGTTATAACAACTTTTGTGTGAAAATTTGAATAAAAAATTGAATTTTGTATCTTTAGCCCTGGAAACCCCCTCTGAGGGTCATGTGACCAAAAAATTCAAAACTCTCAAATAAGTGGAAATACAAAAGTGAAGTTAAATTTCACCTGAATATAACCAAAGTCATTGAAAATGTTGATAAAGTTTACAAAGTTATGTATTTTGCAATTATGACTTGGTTGCCATGGTAACCGATTTACAAAAAACTGCACCAAGCGATTTTACTGCATCCCCCCATTCCATAATCTACGGAACCTGGCGATTCCAACGATGTATAGATTGTCCATTCCTCTCTTGGTGCACACGAAACCATTAAATAAAGCACTTTTTGCTACTTGGCCCCCAGACTAAAACTGTTCAATCACAATTTAATGCAAGCTGTTGAAAAACAAATATCTGATAAAAGAACATGTTGAACAGAGAGATAAGGGGTATGGGGGGGATTTTGTGGAAGATCTGTTGACGCAAAATGACAAAATTTGATGACCACATACATTTAGCCTGTAGATATTAAACCCTCTCACCAAACTGCTGCAGCGTCTTGCATTAGTGGCTGTGTCCTCTATGTACTATTCTATTAATGGCACCAGCAATATCAGAGCAGCACTAACTC
>JAPTHN010000127.1:874644-900095 GCA_026936325.1 Platynereis dumerilii
AAAATTACAAACCCTATTACAGTAGACGAACTTCGAGTGCTGACAAATGACTGGTTTCAGAGCATCAATGAGGTCACTAAAGCTGCTGCTTCAATCTTTACCATTGAAAGTGGTGGTTCTTTCACTGACTCATAGGACTTCTAATGACGTGTATAGATGCAGCAGTGACCAATACCTGGCTCAGTGACATGTATCAGAGCAATGCTAAGTGAAGGGGCAGTAGAACTTTGTCATATAAAGTGCAGTGACTGAGTCATAAACCTGACCCATTTGACAATAATCTCTGCTCTCTTCATGAAAGATGTGGTGTTGACACAGTCAGTCAACATGAAAGCTTATCCATCTGAATTGCAATAGTGAGTTATAAATCATGGCAGAAGTGTGACGGAATTATATGCATGCTTGTGTCTAAGCAGGGTTTTTGTGTATATAAAATGTAGCAACCTGTTTGATGAAAAAGGGAGCTACACACGAAAGCCAGGAGCATCCCTCCATTGCATAGCTCGTTTACACTTGCCCTGCCAATAAGTCCAATAAAATTCTGAAGTATTCTAATCCTTCACAGCATTTTTCTGACCGGAAATATCTATACTTTAGATAAATGTCTGTGTTTTTCCTCAAAGAAATATTTGGAACAACAGACAGACAACAATTAAACATTCAAACATAGATACAATTGCTTTGAATATCTCAAACTGTGAATTCTGTTTGTCACACCAGAGGAAGATTAATCTGCTTGTTATAATTTCGGAAAAATGAAGCACTTGTGGTCAGGGTGGCTAGGAGCAGCAGATGCCAAGATCAGCTGGGGATCAGTGGCATTGACAGTAGTCAAGCTCTGTTGATTGCAGGCCAATTACTCAGAGAGACAGGAGTGAGGTCACTGGTGAATGCTATGACACCTATCACACAACATGGTATGTATGGGCTATGAGTCAGTCACACGTTTATGAGGTATCAAAGTTATGGTCACTTAACATGGCAGGGATAGGGCTGTGATGTCAGTAACAGCCTATAAGTGTATTGCATGTAAGCACTCGAAGTTTTTCTACTGTAAATTTTACTATCCTTCCAGAAAGTATGTAGAATGTGATTTTTTTCTTGTGATATGGAAGTGTGACGTCATATGGCAATTCCCATATAATAAGTTAGCATTGGAAATCAGGTGTTCCATGTGACATCACAGGTTGTTCAACCAATCATGGCTCATTCTGCATAGGATGTCATATCAAATTTATGAGGTAGTATACCAGCATATCACTTCAAGCCATGTGTGTAAAAATGAAACACTGAAAGATGTGGCTAAAAGGGGTGTATCTAGAAATGGCCTGGGGACATTACATGTGGAGAAAATGCAGTGCTCTGTGACATTTCCTATCTCTTCCATGTTAATCTTGGGTATGAGGGCAGGGGGCATTCCCCTCACTCCTGAACCAAGGGCATACAAAAAGATTGACAGATTGTTCATGATTTAAATTTAGTGATAACAGAGTCGAACCTCTCTCCCTTCCCCAGAAGGGTAAATCCATCCAACAAAAAAATTTGCAACTGTGTATCCCCTTCCTGATACACCCTAGCTGTGCCACTGGTAGACAACTGTGAACAACAGTTGTTTATTGACATTCACAATTTCTAATCTTCTTCTTTTACATAGTTATGCTTGACAAGACTTTCATACTTTCATACAACACCGCTCAAAAAATTAAAGAAACACCTCTTTCAGGCCATTTTTCTGAAACTGGGCAATCTGTAGCTAAATGACTTAAAGATACTTCTATTGTCTCTTCATTTGACTAACTAATTGAATTCAGTTGTCACAGCAATATTGGTCAACAATTGCCTTGTCGAGGCAATTGTCCTGGGCAACCCCAAAAAACAAAGTAATTACTATTGAATGTGGTGATCTGAAAAAAGTCAAATCAAACATATATATAGAATTTTATTGGACAACAGAATATCATCAAGATACATGTGTCATATAAATCAGATAAAAACTTAAAATAAGAAGTATGTACAAAAGAGGGATAGCAAACAAAGGATGAAACAATTTTTCATTTGTATGGTTTGTCTGACAATCGCAAGCCAGGCCAAAGTGTTCCACTCAGTTTTTGTCTCAAATTAGGAATTTTCCCCGAAGGGACCAAAAATTTAGGGAGGGTCCCTTAAAAGTGCCTTAAGAGGTACTAAGCTCAGGGAAGGCCTTAAAGAGTCCTTAGAGATTCCTCAGATCCATGAGGCAGGATTATCTGTATAATGTTATCTCTCAAATGAGATTAATACAGACAGAATGAGCTGACAGACTGATGTTTAGTGGTGTTAAAAAAAAACATCATGGCCGGCCAGTCAGCAGGTCACAGCTATGTATTCTGCAGCATACACTGGCCATGCAACTGTCAAATCACAAAGACAGCTCAAAAGAGATAGATAGAAAGATAGATAGATAGATAAATAGATAGATAGATAGATAGATAGATAGATAGATAGATAGATAGATAGATAAATAGATAGATAGATAGATAGACAGATAGATTACTGTCTTGGATAAAGATGGATAGACCAGCCAGCGATAGACAGACAGATTTTAAACCAAAACAAACCAGAGTCAGGTATAAGGAGGTGTGAGACTAAGGACTCACATGTGATCTTAAGGCCTATAACAACAATCTGCAGGGAATACGCATTGTTGAATGTTCTGTTATGAGATCACTTATAGTCTGTCACTTTGATATAGACAAAAAGAGATCAGGTTCCAGTTGATTCTTTGCATTCTGTGAGTCATAGTCGCCAATAATTTGTGATGATCATTGTATTCTCCCTCAATGAATCTAGGGTATAATTATGTCAGATAGTAACATTCATTGGTGACTCAAAGCATGTCTCAAGCAAGCCAAACTCTCAGATAAAAAAAAAACTATCCATCTCAACTCAGGTGGATGAGCTGTCATTATGGTAAGTAGACCAATCACTGCCAGAGGCTGCACAGATTGGTTTTGAAAAGTAATGCCTATGATGACTCATCGTCCCATATCAAAATATTTAACATATTGCTTTGGATCTTACAGTCTCACAGGTATTGTGATATCCTTTCTTGCAACGATGACATAAATCTTGAGACTTCAAATAACCATGCTTGTCTCTGTCGTTGTTTGTCGACTTGAATCTTGAATTGTTCTGTCTTGAATTGTTATTCCAATGCTTGGCAGAATGATGAATTTATATTTGTATAGGCAAATGTTTTCACATTCCTTGCATAAGTTTATTATTCTCACGTCGGCAACATAGTTAACATAGTTAATGCATTGGTTAGTTTATTTGCTTTGTTCATATGATTTAATACCACTCTCTTTTCCAGGTTCTTGACCAAACCAGCCCGACAAATCCCCTGAAAAAACCTATCACATCTTATGTTATCAAGAATACTCTGTTTTGGCTCCTCTCAGGAAGTACGGTAGGTTATTATTTTCATAAATAATGAAAACTTCAACTGTCATTGGCATGAAATAGACATTGGGTACATTGTTTCATTATTGCTTATTGCACCTGGGCTTGCCAAGCCACTTCCAACTTCCAAGTGATTATGAGGACTTGTGACGATGCATCTTGTCAGGCTTAGGTGACTTTATCAGTTCTTTATTTTTTCGCACCTGCTCCAACACATTTATTACCCAGTGTCATACACAAATCAGGAGATTCAATAGGGATCACAGTATTAATAGGCCTATCAACTGAATAAACTATGGAGTTTGATATGATCAAAACAATATATTATAATTTTTAAACTCTAGAATAATATACAGGTCATTATATCAGCTAATATCACAACTCAAGTTTCATTGTGTTGGTCATTCATCCAGTCATTCATCCAGTCATTCAGCCAGTCATTCAGCCAGTAATTCATCCAGTCATTCAGCCAGTCTCATGCCAGTTAAGATGGAGGGTGGATGATTTGGGGCTTTATATCTCGGTCTATGTCGTAGGCTAATCAAGACAGGTGGAAAACACATAATGATCAATGAGACAAAGGATCGAAACTGCTGTCCATTATGGGTTCAGGTGATCCACCTAGAGCTGGATTTGTACCCAAGACCTAGCAGGTGGCAGCCATTGGGTGGAGAGATCATAGGGCTTTAAGTCTTGTGTATATGCACTTGGTAGGCTAATTAGGATAGGAGGAGGACATGGCAATTAGGTGAAGGATGATTGAAACAGCCGTCCAACACAGGGATCGATCAGGGCCGGTGGAACTGATGGGGCTGGGGGAGCGATCGGGGGCGTAGCCACAGTCTCGGGGGCGGTATCACAGTCAACTAGGCTACTTTCGTCAGCGGAGCCGGTCTCACTGACAAGCGTCTCTTTAAAGTAACAAGTAACAAGTATGTTACTGGACGCAGGTCCTTCGCAGGTCCTCTATGTCCAGATCTGTATATTTTCAAATATCCGGTGTGATGGTGTTTGGGTTGTTGTGCAGTCTGGCAATAGTGTATTTACAATCTTCCGCACAGTGCTAAGTGTTAACAACTGCCACTATACCAAGTTGGCCTTGGCAGTATACTATTGGTCAAAATTATGAAATCATTCTTCCTGCAGACATCACTCGCTTGAATCAAGCTGAAAAAAGTGACACGCAATGGGCAACTTGACCAATTGCCGGGCAGGATTTTCTGTTGTCAGACCAGAAAATTTGCAAAATATTTTGTTATTTGATCAATGTCTACAAATATGAAATCATCTGTAACAGTTTTGTAAGAGATACTAATTGAATTCATCAGTGTGTATCTCTCACAATATCCCGCCCAGTGGCGTATTTTCCTTGAGTTTTTATATAAAACAGTGATTTGCAGTTCCATTAGCGGTAGCGGTTGCGGTGAAATTTAAAATGTCTATTTCACGTTTTTCTACTGATATAAATCAATCTAGTTCCTTAACATTGACACAATTAGGTTCCAGCTAAACTTATGCAACAAAATATAACAAATATAGGGCAATAAAGAAGGTTAAGAAAGGTTAACTTAACTGTTTCCCAAGGAACAATGTGAAACACGTCTGCCTTGTTTGACCACCTGGCGGCATGTATGTATATGTAAATGATAAAGTAAAATATTAAACCTAAATGTTAATTTGATATTTTGTTATCATTACAGTAACATTTTAAAAAGAAGAACATCGTACAAATGTAACATTAATATGGATTTACTAAAAAGCGGGCTGGGCCCTAGCGGGTAGCGGGTAGCGGGTAGCGGTTAGCGGGTAGATTCTAATACAACATAGAAGCTACTTGTTACAACACCATCCGCTACCCCTCCATCGTTCTTCCGCTAACTTTCCCCTCTCTCTCTGCTCATTCCTAAGTGTCAGGCAATCACATGCATACTATCATTGTCAATTGACACACAGAGGTACACCTCTGCTCTGTGAATTGACAATTGTGGCATTGCTGAATTGATTTGATTGATATGATTGATTGATTGATTTTATTTAGCCTCCTTAGGAGAGAAAATAAATCATAAAATTAAAAACAAGTGTATAATACATTGTGCATAAAGGTATAAAGTAAAAACAATGCTAAAATGCAGCAAAAACATTATTAAGACTGCCAACATTATTAAGAATTGCCAATCACTGATTGCTCTCTGTGGTCCATTGCATCCCTAATTGAACTTCAATCTTTCTCAAAAAGCAATCAGTGTCAGCATCTTTGGGAGAAGTAATTCACTCAAAGCTACTCAATAATTCTGATTAATTGAATTAAACTTGTCAACACAAGTTCTTAAATTTTCAGAAAGTTTGAGTAATCAGTATATTAATATTGTATTAAAAGTATGTAGACATACATGTATGACATTATAGGCCTATACTTTTTCATTTTGTTCACATTTAAATAATAGACCTAAACAAATATTAGTTTTATTTTGCCTTCAAAAAAGACATGTGTCTTCCTAAAAGAAAAGTTGATTGCAAGTAGCCGGCTAACTTAAGTAGATGTAAGTAAATAAGCAATCAGCATTGCTTTAATCGAATTACTTGATTACAAGCTGATTGCAAGTAGCGGGGATAGAGGGGTAACATAGGAGCTGGTAGGCATATATGTTGTACTAATGTCCATTGAATAACCCTCTCTTTGTTCTGAGTGCTTCCTATTGTTCCCTGTGTTTATTTTGCATCCACCCGCTAGCCGCTGCCCCGCTTTTTTCAACCCGCCTTTTAGCAGGTCCCACATTAATATCAAATAATTAACAAAAACATTTACAATGATTTAAGCATTAAACAGTATGTCGTAACTACATCAAAATATAACAGCATTCTTATGTTGTGATAACACGAGAAATTCAACATTGAGGAACTTCTGTATCGTAACATTTTTGGCTAACATTAAAATGATGTTATCACAATGTTAGAACAACATTTTGAATGTTGATGTTTTATTTTTTCAATGCATAATTTCCATTACAATTATAATGTCCGTAGAGAAATTTTCTTGTTATTTGCAGCCAAGGAAAATAGAGAGAAACCATGGGAATGTCATAGGAGAGAGATATGGCGCCCTCCGTCAACAACTGCACTTCACCACAAATTACCCGAAATGGATGACTGTGAAAGATATGGAGATATTTGCAGAGGAAGGGAGATTTTGGGCAGAGAGGATATTTGATGCCATTCAGTTTGTGGCAAGGGAATACAGAGAGACATTTGGCAGCTTTTTGGAAGATGATGAGACACTCCAGTGTGTACGTCTTGAGGAAGCACATGGAGTGATTGATTTACTGGATACATGTGGGAGATGCCTGGAGAAGCTGAAACCAGAAGTCTTCTTTGCTGAAGGGGTGCCCCCCTCACTAGGTATGAAAATAATTCTGAATATTATCCTGTATGAGTTCACATTTTTCCAGTGTCAGTTCAAAAGTAGATCTACATCAAGCCAATGTTATGTTTTTCTGCTGAAGTTGAATTGCGTATGAAAGGAGGCCAAAAAATAGTCCAAGGAGGGGGGCCAAGGGTGTTACACCCCCTCCCCAAATCATTAGACTATAGGTACGGCTCAGTGTGTGAGGTTGTGCAGAATGGAGACCTTACTGCTACCCCATATCTACTCTTGTTTGAAGAGGAAATGATGCCTAATGATATGAAGCACTTCACTTGATTTGTTAATGATTGGCTTAATGCCCATGCCAACAGTGCACCACAGATCTTCTGAAATCTGGAAAATTAATTGAGTATTTGCTGTAGATAATACCATCTATATGGACCATTCTGAGCATATGAGTTATTACAGATCTCGTATAAGTGTGCCATGTTCCATGTGAATATATGCACAGATGATGTCAGTATTGCAATACTGACATCACTATTGGCACTCCAAGCTTGAGTGTTGATTCCAACTGTTACCAACAATTCAGGCTTATGGGCTGTCTAAGTGTGAATAACAATTGATTAATCCGCATTCATTGGTATGGTTGTTTGATTCAGTTGGAGCAGGTGAAACTGATATGTTTGAGCCACTTGCTTAATCCATCATGGCATTCATGGTTTCCTGTTGTGAAATTTCTCCTTGAAGGCAGCACCTTGTGGCTTTTCAGCCTTTTGGGTGAGATCTGCGCCAAAGAAACTGTTCAAAATTGATGACTGGAACTGGGATGATGGGGAGATTTTTGGAAGTGAGCCTTGCGGTGTTGCATGAGCATACCAGAGGACAAAAAATGGGGGGAGGGGGGGGGGGAGGTAGTTGCTCCCCAAAAATTTGGGAAAAGGCCAGACAAGGAGGCTAAGAATTTTATCATCAAAATAAACATTATTGGAAATCAGTGATAAGGATGCTCCCAAGGAAACCCCCCCCCCTTAGGTCTTAAATTCTGAATGGTTTCTGAGTATATTATTTTTGTCAAGACAGAGCAGCACACGATAACCTCTCAGACCAACAAATGAATGTGAGAGTGAATGAATTTGTTTTGTTGTAAAAGTGCTAAAACTGATAGCAGTTATACGCAAAATCCATGCATTATTTATAGCTGGATATTGTAACTTTTGGATTTATTCAAAACATCAAACTGAATAATCAATGTTGAGCAACAATCTAACAGCTTATTGTGGATTTGTAATGGTGTGATCAGTATGGGTTCCAAGTGACACAGCTGAAATTGCGAATATACCAACTGTGAAATCATTATGCTGATACTGACATCACAAGAGCACTGTGGCAGTTGAAAAGAACATGGAACACCAATATGAGATCTGTAATAACTGATCAGAACCTGGGGTAGTGCTTTTCGCTCAAAAATGGCCATATCTGTGAACAAAAGATAAAATAACGTGCAAGCACTTTAAGCAGCGCGAAATGTCAACATAATATAAGCTTACCAAGCAGGGGGCAGCTGCCCTCCTTAAAATATTAGCAGTAAACCCACAGTGGATCCAGACTGTCATGGCTGAATGCACAAGGCAGCCACGTGGCCAAATGCACTGTAAACATGCTGCATGCAAATTCAGCTGACCTTTGACCCCCATTTGTTTTCTTTATTAATTTGTATTGTAACAGTGAGGCACCAAAAGTTTATCGTCGTGATTTAAAATTCAGGAGAAGCTGTATGCTAAGTTTGAATGAGATTGGTAAGCAGGGGCACCCACCGTTATGGTCAAGTTTTGGCAAATTTCTTCAGTAAGAACTAGCGCTTCGCGCTGCTAAAAACAAGTTAGCAGGTTCCATGCCAAGCAGTGGCCGCTCCAGGATATTTTGGTTGGGAGGGGGGCTCAAGGGGCTGACAGGAGGCTTCAAAATATTTGGCAAAAACTAAGCTGAACCCTTTTGTGGATGCGTATATTTACGCCCAATCATTTTAACAGAATCATTACAGCTAAGAAATTTGATATGCAAAAAGAGTAGACTGTTGCAATGTGAAAATGAAATGGAACTTCGTGTCTCATGACAGCTGATGAAGTGTCATCTTCTGTGCATTCAACATGGGAAACATTGAGGCTGTTTGAATAGTCAAGATCAAGGGAAGGCAATTTGATTTGTCATAACTGATTTCAGAGTAAAAATCAGATGCAAAATCCTTTTGTTTGCCTGGTACCAACAAGAAGGATTAGCCTCCTTATATCAAATTAATATTGAAAGTATTGGGTATGATCATGACACATCATCAGCATGATGAGACACGAAGTTCCATTTTCATAGTGCAGAAGTCCACTCTCTTTGCATATGAAATTTCAAGGCTGTAAGGACAACATAACAGTTTAACAAACAAAAGTTCCTTTAAAAAAAAGAAGAAACTTCAACATTTCGAATAGGTCTTTACATGTACTGATTTATGAAGTTGGCCTACTGTCCAAAAAAAATGTAAAGGAATAGCGTAGGGTCCTCACAATGTTACCAAGGGAAGTTCCCAATTGTCAATTTAAGATGATAACGAAAACAGTAGAGTGTTTGTAAACAGAAAACAACAAGAAGGGACACAACAGAGTTATCCACTCCTCAGAGGTTTTCATCGCCTTGCTGAATAAGTTCAAACCCATTTAAAAGCCCAAGGTTTGTTCTCTCAGGCTAGAAAATGTGGCAGCTCAGTCTAATGTGAATCACAACACATATTGGATTTTTTTTTAATTGCAAAGAATATATTTGCTTTTATTAGAATTCTCTCTTCATTGTCATTAGAGTCACCTTGAAGAGACAATTCCAATGAGACAGTCAATTTCAATGAGATTATCAAATAGATAAAATGATTTTGGAAAACATTGCACTAATTTCCCATCACGCACCTCAGGTTTATAAAACATTTAATTCATGTTATAAAAATATTTAGCACCAAAAGAAAGACTTTAAAATAGTAGTTTAAAAATGTTAAGAGTGCATTCTGGATCCAAGCATCTGTACTGACCGCATAAGATAGTTTGCACATGTTTTGCCCTGGTGTAGGCCTACAGGTCAAGTTTTCAAGACCATTGTGGGGCATCCTGATGTTAAAGTCAGACAAGAACCTCCGCCCCCAATCCCCTAGCTGCATTAAAATTATTACGACAGTTTTACATAAAAATGTTGTTAAAAGGTAAATCATATCAACATCGTTGCGTCAAAGTGTCAATTAAGTTTTTTTTTTTCTTTCACATGACAGACAATCGATTGCACTATTTGCAGCTGTGTTGAGTGGTGATTGCTTTACTCATTTGGGAATTTATAAAAAAGCCGCTTCTTTTATATTTTTAACAGGCTGGGAAGGAAGTGACGCAAGATTAAGGACAAAGTTGCAGGAAGTCATCAACTGGATGAATGCAGAAGCAAAGAAAGTGCCAGGTGGACGATTGTGGAAAAGGAGAAAAGAAGTGAAAAGGCTGAAGATTGCGATTGATGAGAAGGATCAGGATTATCGCAAAGATAGATTAAGGGAGCAGGAAAAGAAGCTAGAGAAGGAGATTGACAAACTTCTCATGGAACATCCTGGTCAGACACTATCAGCTTTCCAGCAGAAAGAGAGAGAATATGAACAGCTGGATGAGGAGATTGACAAATTCCTTGAGGCACTGGGACATGCTAATCGCAAGGAGTCAGTGCTCTTTAGGCTAAGGGAAGAAATTGAAGAGCTGGAAATAAGCAATGGGTTGGTGGGACAAGAACCTATAGTGGAAAGAGATGCTAAACTCACAAGGAAGAGAAGAGAATGTACTCTACTGACATGGCAGATTGATGCACTTCGAGCTGCCAACATCAGTCACATGGAAATGCTTGATAAGGTAAGAAAGGCAAACAGGTGTAGAAATTTCAGTAATAACAATTCCCAATTATTTGGTTTAATATATTGCAAGTTGTTTTGCTTACGGTTTGGTCTGATGTTATTCCCTATAGGCAACGTTTTCTGTATGCTGTGTTATTCCATGACTAGCCATTTTGTGGCCCCAGTAACACCAAACATGCAAAAAAAATATTTTGAGGGTTATTATCTTTTTCATAGATACGTGTTTTTGCCAGTTTGCACCTTGCTTTATCTCAAAACTGTGATGTCACAGATTAAATAACCCTAACTGTATATTACAAGCAAATATTTGAAGAAACTGACCAAATGCATTCACACATGGATTATATATATGTTTAGCTTTAATACCTACATAGGTTGATAGATACTTTATTAGAGTTTTTTCAGTTAAGGACTAGACCATAGACCATGGACTTAAGACCACCTTAAGTGACTCAAACAGAGCTGATACCACCAAATCCGACCAAACCAGACCAATTGCTGAGGAACAATAGGTTTTAGAGAAACAGAGAACAACAAACAAACAATAGGATTGAATTGAAGTAAGTTTGAATAATTCTATGCTGTGAATAACAACAAACTTTCAGAAATGCATAACCTTGTTTGCAATATCTTGTCAATGCAGCTAACCAGTGGCAGATCCAGACAGGGTAGTCTAGTGGGGGGAGGGGGCTTTCACGGGCCAACGTAGACGTCATTTTGGCATTTACTGGCCTGCATTGCCCCATATTTTTTTCAAATTGTTATTTCCATCTCATTGGTTGGGGGGGGGGTAAGTGGGGGTTCGAGTTACTTTGAAAATAACTTGTTGCATAGCTTTCGTGGGCAGTCTTGAAATAAATAATTTCTGGTGGGGTTTTTTCTTAAAAAAGTGTTGCTTGATTTTGGAATGAATATTTGATGACTTTCCGTGATCAAAATAGATAATAATTACTGTGGCTGTTACCATGAAATAAATAATTTCCTGCCGAGGAAGACTCCAACCTCGCCCCCCCCCTGGAAATATTAAGTGGTCGCCACCTTAATTGAATTTAGCCTACATACATGGAACAACGATTGTATCCTTCGTCTTCTGTTGCTCAGAAATGCGCTAGTTTCAATAACTATAGGGGCAAAATGTACCAAGCAAATTAATTATGCATCGTCAACAAGAATAACCTGCCAGCAGACACAAACTTGAAATTTTGTTCAGCCTCCCCCTTGCCCTTGAAATAAGATGGTGGCCCTCTAAGAGTTAATTCATCGAATAACCAGTTAAAAACACCATGGATGGAATTACATTGAGTCGAAGGGCCCAGATGTACATTTATAATAAACTACCTACACTAATTTTAATGTTTGTGGCATACAAAATTGTTTCAAATAAAATCATTTGATAGGCCTATTTAAAAGTAAATGTTATGCCAATACCAAATTGTGAAAAAAAAGCCGGTTCATATAAAATGATTTTATGCACACAGCATAATTATATTTATTACATAAGCCCAAAGCTAGAACGATGCTGATTGGCCAAAATCACTCACATGATGACATCATAAAAACTCATATTGCATGGTTCGATTGCAATATGAGATTTTTTCCATTTTTATTTTTCTTATTTTTTCATATTGCATGGTTAGAGTGCAATATGAGCTTTTATTGAAAAAAAAAATTCCAATTTTTTTTAACCAAATTTTTTTTTGTGACTAAAGAAAAAAAAAACACTTTTTAAATTTTTTTTTTTTCAGAATGAAACGTAATATTGTAGGGATAGTGGTCATGTAATAAAAGAAATACACGATTATCATCGTGCAATATGAATTATTGCGCCCTCGTTCAATATGAATTTCCTCGTGCAAATAAATTTTCACGTCGCACTCATAAAAGTCTCATATCATGCTGTATTTGTATCATATAATATACAAATACATAAAAGCCTTAAGGCATCTCATTCAAAGCATCAGGTGCAACTTAATTGTTTGATATTCTCAGTTACTTGTTATAACTACTTAAGCCACGCACTGTCCACTAATCTGTATCAACAACTAATTGGTCCTCTGAGGTCTAAGTCTATAGTCCCTGGTCCTTAACTGAAAAAACTCTAATGAAATGAAACTGACCTAAACAGACAACTTGTCCTCAAAGGAGAATTACACTGCTGGCCAAAAGTTTGGAAAAAACAATAAGCTGCCTAATTAGTGTTTCAAAATGGTATCTGGTTGTTCGGAACTTCGGATTCTTATAATTGATCAAGCCAAAATAGTTGATTATTGAAAATAAATTTGTAAAAATAACATTACATTTCAAAGGTTGCTCTCAAAAAAAGGGATGGATGATTGATCGATGATTTGGACTTTATGTCCTGTATTTATGCACTTGGTAGGATTAGGACAGGAGGAGGAAACGGTTGGTTGCTTGTCTTAGTTTAGTGAGATGACGAACCCGAATGCAGGCATCCGGTCCGCAGGATTCAAAAGTTTTATAAACAGAGCTGTGTGGGGCACAGTGAGACATCACAAAATACACTGGAAAGGACCAGAATGTAATGCATGGCTCACAATTCACTATTAAAAACAAAACACCTGCTATAAACTACTGATTTTAGTGAGTAATATCAACAGGGAAGCGTCAATGAAGGATTTTGATTAGGATGTAACAGGTGCGGCAGGTTAAATAAGTCGTGCATGTGTCCCATGTGATGAAGTTTCAAAACATGCTCAAAAAAGGACCTAAAAAATCACCTAGCCAGCTGCTTTTATTCCCTGGCAATTGCTTTGCATTATACAATTTTTCTTGGGAATTATAACAAAAAGTTGTTTAGCAAAATTATTTACTTTTACAGGCTAACAACAAAAATATTGAAATTCCACTCTTGATATGCTGCGTAAGCATTCAAGATATAGGACAGTCTTTCACTTACTTAATTTTTGTACTATACAAAAAAGGGTTGATCTGTAAACAGTACCAGGCAGATGCTACGGGCTTTGTCTCACTGTGCCCGCCATCTCACTGTGCCCCGCTCTCCCCTAGTCTGTAATAACTGTTATTTTTATAAAAAGGAATACTTTTAAATAATGCACTTTTATATAATAAATAAGTAAATAATTTATTTTGCCACTAAGAAGAGATATATATGGAATACAGTTTCATTGGATAGTGCAGAAATATATAGCAATTATTCAGTTTAAACCTGTCAAAGCATATTAGAAATGTGATTACAATTAGACAAGACATTACAGGGTCACTATCTGAGTAGTCCGACCACCTATGTTGCTGAACTAGCATCTCAATTCTGTTGTAAATATGTTATCAACATTTATATAATCATTTTAATAAAGGTAATATAACTTTGATTATCAAAAAATGATTAATCCATAATGTATTAATTTTGTTTCACCCAATGAATTTGTTGGTTAACCTTTCAAGAATAAATATGGTTATGATAATTATTTAGGAAATAACTTTTTATCATGATGCATCATTTTGAAAATATGCATAAATTCAGTAACTAATCAATCAATTCTATGCCATCTTTTGGAGGGTTTTCCATGTTCGTTGAGGCATGTAAGCATAAATGCATTGGCCTATTGTCTTTAGCAAAGAAATTGGATCACTGCATGTACCTGACCTTGTACACAGGTGTGAGAATTACCCTCTTTACAATAGGGAGTGTTGGCTGAAGTTACAATGCACCAGGTGGCGCCGCAAATAGGGGCTTCCTGCTACCATGATTGCAGCAGGAATAGCATGGTCAGAATGGACAAAATTGCTCTCCTGACCTTAATATTGGTCCTATTTCCCAAATTAAAAAAGTTTCATTCACCGGATCACATTCCCCAGCTGATGCATTTATCAGATTGGTTTTTTTTCCATCACCTTTTTTCAAGAATTAGCCTCTTTCGCTGAGGATGCCACATTTTGGCAGATTTTGCTGTCTTAAAAATCATTTTCTGAGTGATGTGTCAACATAAGAATTTCAGTTTGTTATTAAAAGTTGCACATTTACAAGAGGAAAGATCAGTGATAACTTTAATATTTCTTAATTATTATTTTTTCTTCAAAATACTGGATTGAATGACCAAGAAATAAGGTTTTCGACCATTTTTGGAGGATACTGTGATGTTCTGAGGTCAAAAGTCTGCTACAAAGTTTCTGAAAATAAATGTGAATAAACTCATCATCAAGTACATTATTTTCTGATTCCAAAAAAGTAAAAAAAATTATTGTGGATGCAATAGTCACCGATTTATGACAAGATATGTTTTTAAACTTGTGTGTCAAAGGAATCACAAATGATACTGCAGATGCACATTTTACTGTCATAAAAAATATTTTCTTAGTTACAGCTGAACATAGGAAATTAATTCTTGTGTTAAAAGTTGTATATCCACCAGAAGAAGGTTCAATGGTAATTATATTGGATAAATTGATTGTTCAAATTACTGGATTGAGCAACCCAAAAATCAGGTTTTCGACCTATTTTTGTCCATTTTTCAGTGACATTGTGTGTTTAGAGGCTTAAATTGTGCTGCAGAGAGAAATTTTTTTTAAACCAAACCCATTATCAAGTATATCATAATATTATGCACTATGCAGATACCAAAAGTATGTACAAAATTTTGTGAGTGCAATAGTTGTTGATTTATTACGAAATACATTTAAACAAGTGGGCAAAAAAAAAACACAAACTTGAGGCGTCACATTTCCAGGCATTTTTTTACTTTTAGAACAAAAATTAATGATCATAGGCCTATAACAGTTCTTGCACAGCACCACCTGCCAATAGTATACTGTTTTAGGTTATCCCAAGGCTTGGGCACTATGGGCAGTGTTTGCCTGATATTAATTGTCACCAGAGACTCGGAGACCTGAATAATCGAGTGAAAATACCGGTCGAAGGTGACAATATCGGGGAAATACTTCCATAATCTATCTCCTGAAATATAATTTCAGACTCAAACAATAGGCCTACAGTACATGTTCAAAATTATTTAGAGACTATCAAGAAAGAATTTATTCATTTCACCAAAATGGCAAGAAAGCATTATTTTTTAAAACTGTGTTGTGTATTAAAGTTAACTTCATAAAAGATCAAAAACATGCGGTGTTGTAACTCAGGCCCAATAATGGTAATATCACATTTCAGAATCTACTTTGAAACAGCTTTGCATTATGAGAGTGAGGCTCTGATACACCATAGCAACCTAGTGAGCCTCTATCTGAAACAAAACTTTCATGATTATGACTGCATTGTTATTACTGATGCTGTCAAAAAATGCAAAGTCAAGTTTATTCCCAGATACAATAAATGGATGTCGGACTCCGAGTATTTTACTATATGTGACGTCAACGATGTTGCTTTAGGTCAGCGCCCCCACCGGTCATGGCAAGAGACATTGGTGACGTCATCAATAAGTCAATGAACTTTGCACTGGCTGAGTCTGGCTCAGATGACGTTTATGCTTGTTGTGGGACTCCACTCGCAGGACTCACCCTCCCGCACAGAGTGCTCAATAAATTTAAAGCAAGGGGTATTTTAAATGAATAGGAGGATTTTTGCCAGTCACAGAATAGGCCTGTGTATATCTGTTATGGATGATTTCATAATTGTAGACACTGAGCCTGAATCTGATTTTTTTTCTAGGAGGTGATGTCATATTTTTTTCCTATAGAATGCATGTTCTGCAAAAAAACATTCAGACTGACTGTCTGCAATTATTAAATCATCTGTTAAGGGGTGGGCCTTCAGCTACAGGTGGAAACAAACTTTTTTCTCTTCATGTGCTGAACAAACTTTTTTTTCTCATTGTCAAGAGGGAAACAAACTTTTTTTTTACCAAAAAGCCATAGCCCCCCCCCCAAAGATCATCTGGTCGGCCCCTGACATTTCCTGGTCAATCATTTTCTGGCTCCTCCTAGGAAGTCAGTGACCTTCTGTTAATGTTATTGTCTGAAAAAGTAACAATTTGTAACATAGCGCAACAATGTAACAATGTCTAGATTCCCAGACTAACAAACTGTCTGTCTTTTGTTGCTCTTAGTATGTATGTTCCCTCTTTTGTGGAGGCAAAATTTACTTTTGTGTAGGCCTATTTCCAAAATTAGAATTAAACTTAGAACTGCTAAAATTATTCAGAAATTTACACTTTCCAAATTGTTTCAATCAGATGATCTTTAGAGAAAGAAAAAGCTTTTTCGCTTGACTCAGAGAAAAAAATTTTGATTAGTAATAAAAAAGGTTTTGCACTTGCAGCTAGGGTACTGCTTTCAGACAGATATTTTAGCGACTTTTTAAAAATCTGATTCACCAAAAGCGAAAAATTTTGAGTGAGTGACACTTTGAAAACCTTCTGAAAAGAGAGGGCGCTGCCTGAAGAGTGAAGACGCAAGTGAAGAGCAGAGAGACATTAAGTACAACTACAGGAGTTCTGTGCATGTTTACCTGCTAATTTTGTGTCAATCTTCGCTATAAGTATCCTCTACAAGTTTCTGGCAACTTTTTGTGCATTTATAACTTCATATACTTGTACATTCAGCTTGTCAACCCATGCTACAGGCTTGGGCCATTGTAACGGACCTGAATCAACAGCTTCACGCTTGACTGCCCTGACCTACATTGCACCTGCTGGCTGCTGGCCAACTCAATACACACAGAATTCGTAGGACAAGTCTGTCTCAACTCCATTATCTGCTTGATTACTTCACATTCCTGATTATCTTGATTTATTACTCCACATACTTACCACAACAACTGACAACATTAATTTGGTAAATTTCAGTTTGGAAGAGCTCATTACACTGCCAATACACATCCAAGAACTCAACTCAGGATTCATTTAACAGCTGATCCAATTCTGTATTCTCAACACACCTGTACAAAGTTTCTGGTTCTGAAGTATTTGATCACATTCAAGACTTCATTGTCACTTCACTCATTTTTAACCTTTCACTCAATCGAACTTCACTTTTGCTTTGCAGCAAACCATCAGCATCTGACACACTTCAAAATTCTCATTGGCCTGTGAAATCTTTCAGTTTCATAGACTTGATCTTGCCTCTCACAGACCTGAGAGACTTACCACTTTTACCTCTAGACTCTGACAGACCTCAGAGCCTTACTGTCCTCAACTCTTGCCTCTCACAGACCTGAGAGACTCACTGCTTTTACCTTTAACTCTGACAGACCTCAGAGCCTCACCCTCTCACCTCTTTGTCTCTCACAGACCTGAGAGACTCACTGTTCTTGCCTCAAGACTCTGACAGACCTCAGAGCCTTACCCTTCTCAGCTCAGAGACTCACTACATAAGCTACTGGTACAAATTCTCTTTCCCTTGTCATTCACAAACTGATTGGCTACTGACTGAATCAAACTCTGCTTGGCCATTAACAAACTGATTGGCTACTGATTAAAACTAACTCTGCTTGGCCATTCACAAACTGATTGGCTACTAATTGAAACTAACTCTGCCCTGGTCATTCACAAACTGATTGGCTACTGATTGAAACTAACTCTGCCCTGGTCATTCACAAACTGATTGGCTACTGATTGAAACTAACTCTGCCCTGGTCATTCACAAACTGATTGGCTACTGATTGAAACTAACTCTGCCCTGGTCATTCACAAACTGATTGGCTACTGATTGAAACTAACTCTGCCCTGGTCATTCACAAACTGATTGGCTATTGATTGAAACTAACTCTGCCCTAGTCATTCACAAACTGATTGGCTACTGATTGAAACTAACTCTGCCCTGGTCATTCACAAACTGATTGGCTACCAGTTGAAACTAACTCCGCCCTGGTCATTCACAAACTGATTGGCTACTGATTGAAACTAACTCTGCCCTGGTCATTCACAAACTGATTGGCTACGGATTGAAACTAACTCTGCCCTGGTCATTCACATACTGATTGGCTACTGATTGAAACTAACTCTGCCCTGGTCATTCACAAACTGATTGGCTACTGATTGAAACTAACTCTGCCCTGGTCATTCACAAACTGATTGGCTACTGATTGAAACTAACTCTGCCCTGGTCATTCACAAACTGATTGGCTACTGATTGAAACTAACTCTGCCCTGGTCATTCACAAACTGATTGGCTACCAATTGAAACTAACTCTGCCCTGGTCATTCACAAACTGATTGGCTACTGATTGAAACTTACTCTGCCCTGGTCATTCACAAACTGATTGTCTACTGATTAAAACTAACTCTGCCCTGGTCATTCACAAACTGATTGGCTACTGATTGAAACTAACTCTGCCCTGGTCATTCACAAACTGATTGGCTACTGATTGAAACTAACTCTGCCCTGGTCATTCACAAACTGATTGGCTACTGATTGATACTAACTCTGCCCTGGTCATTCACAAACTGAGTGGCTATTGTTTGAAACAAACTTTCCTTTGTTGTTCACAGACTCACTGGCCACTGATACTGGCTTACTCGCCTTGTTCATTAGCAAACTTATTTACTACTGATTGAAACAAACTCCTACTGGCCATTCACAAGTTATTGGCTGCCGATTGAAACCAACTTTGTCAACATTAACAACCTGACTGGCGGTTGATCGAACTCCGACTGTCAAAATTTGCCAAAATGCACCGACATCGAAAACTGTATTCTGATGCACTAAGAACTGGTCTAAAAAGATCTGATGACATGCTTTCACAGACTCTACCAACGAGAAACTACACAAGCGTAAAAGGAGGTTCAATAACACTGGCAAATAGGTTCGGAATTTTATCACAAACAGAGTCTTCTCCGGTTTCGGCAGGAAATGCCAGAACTCATCCAAACAAGACCTATTTCAAAGCAAATAATTTCCTGAAAGGCTGTGTATGGAATGCTCAAAGTTTGAGACAGAAAACACAAACAGTTAAAGACTACAGAGATGAGCATGATCTTGACATCTTTCTCTTCACAGAGACTTGGCTAAAAGATGAAGATGTAGTTGAAATCGGTGAATTGGAACAAAATGGTGAATATTACTATCTGAGTACTGCCCGAGTAGGTAGACCAGGAGGTGGAGTAGGTTGCATTGTGAGATCAGGCATACAAGCAATTAAAAAAGATCGAATGAAGACTAAGACCTTTGAGCATATGGAAATCCAAATACAACTCGATGGTAAAATTGTTACTGTTCTTCTGGTATACCGCCCTGAACCATCCAACAAAAACAGATATAGCCTTGCAGAATTCTTTGAAGAATTTACAAAATTTTTGGCACTGTACCAAACATTGAATAATGAAATTTTAATAACTGGTGATTTCAACTTTCATATGAACAAACCAGATGATAACAAAGCTACTCAATTTAACAACATCCTTGAAATGTTTGATCTTGTGCAACATGTCTCGGCACCAACTCACAAAGACGGCAACATGCTGGATCTTGTGATAACTCGAGAAAAGTTAGCACTGAACAATTGCAAGCCTAGTGACCTCCTCTCTGACCACAATTGCATTTTGTTTGATATTCCAATAAGGAAAGCACAGAATCGCAAAAAGAAAATCAGTTTCAGAAAAACTAGCAAAATAAATGTCCGAGATTTCAAAAAAGACATCAAGAGACATCTGGCTGAAGACACTCTCACGCAGAAAGATCTCAATGAACTGGTTTCACTCTATAACTCCACCAAAGAGATTCTCGACAAACATGCCCCCGTTATAACTAGAGAAGTGACAATTCGAAAACCCTCTCCGTTCAGCAACACTGATATCAAGAGTCAAAAAACTGCAAAGAGGAAGGCTGAAAGACTATGGAGGAAAACCAGACTTGATAGAGACTGGGAGACCTTTAAAGAAAAAAGAAATGCATTGAATCAGCGGCTTAGCGAGCTCAAATCAGAAGATCTAAGAAACAAGATAAAAGACTCTAACGGCAATGCAAAGACTTTGTTCAAGTTACTGAACTCTAGTCTCAACAGGAAACAAGAACTACCTCTGCCAACTCATACAAATGAATCTGACCTGGCAAATGATTTTAACAACTTCTTTGATGAGAAAATTAAGACAATTAGATCAAAGTTGGACTGCACCCACAATGTGACTATAAATGAAAATGGACCAGCCTCTCACATGCTGCAACACTTTGAAAAATTGTCACAAACTGACGTCAAGAAACTGATCACTGACATGCCAGTTAAACATTGCCAACTAGATCCTATTCCCACATGGCTTTTGCTTGAATGCCTAGAGGAATTCCTCCCAATTATGGTCAATATTGTGAATAAGTCACTCACAGAAGGAGAAATGCCTTCTGAATTGAAACATGCATTAGTCAAACCTCTCTTGAAAAAACCTGGTTTAGCTTTAATCAAAAAGAATTATCGACCAGTGTCAAACTTGTCTTTCCTTGGCAAATTAATTGAAAGTGCCGTTATTAAACAATACACTGAGCATCTTTCTAAAAACTACCTTGATGACGACAAGCAGTCTGCATACAGGAAATTCCACAGCACTGAAACCCTCCTGATGAAGATCCATGATGATATTATGTTGAATATGAGCAAAGGTGAGGTAACAATGCTGGTGCTGTTAGACCTTTCAGCTGCTTTTGATACAATTGATCACAAGATCCTACTGAAACGTTTAGAAAACCGATACGGTGTTCAAGAAACCGCACTTTCCTGGTTCAAGTCATATATTTCTGAAAGGTCACAGTCAGTGATAATAAATGACAAAAAATCAACCAAGCTGCCTCTGAAATTTGGTGTCCCTCAAGGTTCAAAACTAGGACCAATCCTATTCAATTCATATATTGCTCCAATGAGTGAAGTGGCTGCAAAAAATGAAGTCAAAGACCAAAAATATGCTGACGACGAGCAACTTATACTCTCTTTCAAGCCAACCTTTTTGGATCAGAAAAATGCTACAGACAAAATGGAGAAGTGCATTGCAGAAATTAGGAACTTTCTTCATGAAAATAAGCTTTGTAACAATGGAGAAAAACCAAGCTACTGCTCATTGGCACTTCCCATCAACTCAATAAACTCCAAGTATCGTCAATCAGTGTAGACAATGTCAAGATCAGTGCAGCTGAACATGTTAGAAACCTAGGTGTAATCTTTGACAAAACATGACCACGGAAAAGCAAATCAACAAAATGTGCAGGAACGCTTATTTCAACGTGAGAAATATTGCAAAAATCAGGAAGTCATTAGACAAAGAAGTTTGCAAAACAGTAGTTAATGCTCTTGTAACTCCTCACCTAGACTATGGAAATGGTCTTCTGTATGGTACATCAGGTCGATTGATGAATAAACTACAAGTAGCCCAAAACTCGGCAGTCCGTCTCATAGAGAAATTGAAAAAGCATGATAGCGTAAGCCAGTTTAGGAAGCAGCTACATTGGCTACCAATTCCAGCTAGAATCCAATTCAAACTAATGCTAACCACATGGAAAGCAATAAATGGGCAAGCACCTCTATATATTCAAAGTCTGATCCAGCCAAAATCAAAACAGAACTGTAATCTAAGAAGCAACAACAAAGTGCTCTTAAATGAACCAACCTCATGCAATAAAAACAAATTTGAGGACAGGGCCTTTTCACATGCTGCCCCAAAACTCTGGAACAAACTGCCAGATATTGTCAAGGCCTCAGCAACACTTGACTGCTTCAAGAGAAATCTTAAAACTCACCTGTTCAAGAGTTTCTACCAATAAACTGATCCTACACAAGCGCTAGTGAGCAGTTTACTGGAATTGGCGCTATATAAATGTCTATTATTATTTTTTATATTATTTTCTGTGTTGCTTCAATTCAGCTTGAAGACTGAAAATGGGGGAATTTTTCAACACAGACCAACATGATTTTCTGGTGATCCAATAATGAAAATGGTGCATTCGGAGCATAGGCATATTGGAAGGGGGGGGGGGCAAAGTTGGGAAACAGTAAGATTCTGGCAAAAAGGCTAAAAAATGTTTGCTGATTAAATAAAAACTTGAATGTCGCTGCCCCCCCAAAAGTCGTGCACGCCATATCCCTATGATTCAGAGACCGTACTGATAATGAAGAATGTTTTTTTTTAGGGAATGCATTCAAATGGGCCAATTTCAATAAAGCAGGGTGCCCACTTTTCCGATACTTTTTTTGGCCTCCTATAAATTCCTTCATTTTTTAAGTTTTCAAGATATTTCCAATGTTTTAGCACGTTTTTTGTCTGCTATACTAAGTTTTTGCATCTTCTTTACCCCTATATATAAAGCGTCATGAAGTTTGTGTTTATGGTGGAAGCAATTCGGTGTTTCGCTGCTGGTTTCACTGCTGAATAATTCCATTATTGTTGTATTATTAAAAGTAGGGAAAATCCAATATTTTTGCGCAAAAACATTCCAATAATATTTTATGCGATGTTGAGTGGGCAGTGCACCTGTTAAAGATTTTTGGATTGATTCGGTAAAAAAGGGGTGCACTTAGAATAACTAAACAACTTTGTGGAAACCTACTGTTAGTCATGACAAAGGAGAGGCACTGTTCACATGTTCTTACTGAACTCATTACATGTAAGAATAGTTAGAAAAATTGTTTAGGTGAGTCTGCCATTTTTGTACACCCAAAGGTGGCAGATTCTTGCCAAATTGGGTTGAATTTTATTACTGTCTCTTGTCTTTCCTTGCAGGTGCAAAATAAATGCTGAAATTAATTTTTTAACTAAGAAATATAGGCCTTTGTTTAGTAAATAATTGAGACAGTCCATTTCTACTTTATGTGCCTGGATTTTCAATGGATTAGTGAAATTTGCTCATAAAACGCGGAAAATAGCTGATCACGTCATGTTTATGGGATCGAGTCTGATCTGTTCATGACTGTTCATGACGCTACCAGCAAAGCTGTTGTTATGACGTCACCTATTCAAGTTAGTGTGCGCCATGACCGGTGAGGTCGCATGATAAAACAACATAACGTCACCTAGGCCAGAGTCAGTTGTCAAGTCTATGGTTTATTTTAGGGGCCGACGAGAGGATAGTGGGGGGGGGGTTATGGATTCTATCAGTGGTGTCAGTGTAGGTGGGGCATTTGCCGCACCACTTTTTGACCAAATCATTAGTGTTCTGTGGAGAAAAAATTTAAGGATTTTATGGGACACTATTCGCTGAAGACTTCAGCCCAATTTGCCCCACCACTTTAAAATGAAAGTGACGCCCCTGGATTTTATCCCCGCGACAAACTTTTTTTTGTGCGCAAAGCATGGACGAAAAATCGTTTCGCTTGTGGACGAGCGATGAACTTTTTTAGCAATATTAACATTACTGTACCAAGGTAAAGGTGGAAACAAAACTTTTATTTTATTTTCATGTGCTGGACAAAGTCTTTTTCTATGTCAGGAGGGAAACAAACTTTTATTTGCACCAAAAATTTATAGCCCCGACCCCCAAGGATCATCTGGTCTGCTCCTAAATAATCAAAGGCATTATATTGCACCCCTAAAAAGTTGAAAACTATCACACATTGCTGTTTATGTACCCATCATCAAAATGAAGAATAACTTGGTATTTTTGCAATCGTTCTGTCCACTCCCGTGTTGGTCAGATCTACGGCCTAAAGTTGCAATAAGCAAAGAAAATAGCAGTATGTTACGTGAGTTTGATTCAAGGACATGCAAGGTTAAAAAGGCATTTTGTCATAAATCGGCTACTGTTGCACCTAAAATGATTTTTTCAACATTTTGGAATCTGCAATTAATGCACTTGTTGATAAGTTGTGAAAAAAAATTTTCTCAAACTTTCAAGCAGATTTTAGACCTCATAACATCACAAAAATAGGTCGAAAACCAAATTTTTGGATCGCTCAATGCAGTATTTTGAGGCAAAATTAGTTGAACCTTATATAATTTACCATTCTTCCTTCTTCTTGTGGATATGCAACTTTTAACATCAGAATTAATTTCTTATGTCAAGCCGTAACTGAGAAAAATATTTTTATGACAGCAAAATGTGCATCTGCAGCATTTTGATTTGTGACGTCATTTGTGATTCCTAAAGTTGACACACAAGTTTAAAAACATATCTTGTCATAAATCGGTGACTATTGCATCCACAATAATTTTTTTTACATTTTTGGAATCAGAAAATAATGTACTTGATGATGAGATTATTCACATTTATTTCCTGAAACTTTGTAGCAGACTTTTGACCTTGGAACATCACAATATCCTCCAAAAATGGTCGGAAAACTTTTTTCTTGGTCATTCAATCCAGTATTTTGAAGAAAGATAATAATTAAATATATAAAAGTTATCACTGATCTTTCCTCTTGTAAATTTGCAACATAATAATAACAAAATTGAAATTCTTATGTTGACACATCACTCAGAAAATGATTTTTAAGACAGCAAATCTGCCAAAATATGGCATCCTCAGCGAAAGAGGCTAATTCTTGAAAAAGGTGATGGAAAGAAACAATCTGATAAGTGCATCAGCTAGGGAATGTGATCCACTGAATGAAACTTTTTTAATTTGGGAATTAGGACCAATATTAAGGTCAGGAGGGCAATTTTGTCCATTCTGACCATGCTATTCCTGCTGCAATCGTTGGTAGCAGAAGCCCCTATTTGCGGCGTCACCCTGTGTATTTCGTGTTCAGACGCTCCCTATTGGACAAGACTTTGACAATAGAAGTTCAATTTTCATCCATTGCTTGTTTAAACACAATCTATTTCAATTACATATGAATTTTTCAAAACTAATTGGATCAATAATAATAATATTTTATTCATTAAAACA